>OX155972.1:635853-663353 GCA_944548615.1 Micropterix aruncella | reverse complement strand
GCTTATCCTTATGCAACACAAAATGCCTTCAATTGAGACGAATTAGGCGAAAAAATAAAAATTAAACTATTGATCACTTCGGCAAAGCCGTTTTCTAAATGAAAGTAACATTACGAAATAATTCGAATTTCGAATGCTACCAACATTTAAAATATGATACAATTGGCTGAGTTTGTTATCAACGTTTCAACACAGTAATAATACAAAGATAATACAGAAAGTTACGAAAACCACTCTACCTCTAACCTTAGTACTGGCGAGGCCTAGTTAGGATGGCTTTGCATTTAAAAATATATGTAACATTATAGATTAATAAAGAATTTTCAATTTTGAATTTGAATTTGAATATATCATTTTAATGTATTCGTATAATGTATTGATAATAACATTCTTCTTTTTATTATTTTTATTACGTTTTTATAGTGAAAATCCACAACGTTTCTCAATAGTCACAAAGTAATTTGATATTAAGCAAGACTAATAATTATTTAATAAAGTTTTAGTTATTCTTTATTATAATCAAGCTGTGTAAATTTGAAAAATATGTATTTTTTTTTATTTTATATTTGTGTGAGTGATTTTTATTTAAATAATTTGATAATAATTTGATTTTGTTAAATAATTGATTTTAAATAAATAATTTGATAATTTTAAATATATTTGTGAGACTTGAGTTAATATTTATTATTGTCTAACAATATCCGATTGTATGTATAATTCGTATACCTTATCGTTGTAAATAACTAAAATATTAATTACCTAACGTAATTTATGCTGTAAGATAATGTCTGCAAAACTGGAAGAATTTTTAGACAATAAACAATGATTGATTGATTGCTCTGCAGACCTCTGAAGCAAGTCGAGGAGTATGTTTTGTTTATACACGTTTGGCAACGCGCCCTCGTAAAATCGTGTTTTTTTGCAGACCCCCCTATACACAGCTAGGGGAGTGGTCGGTTTACCACCGTTTGTAGTCGGCGCCACGGCATTTGGCGCAATCATTCCACGTAGTTTTCTTTGCATTTAGAGGTAGACCGCGTGTACACAACGCTGCTGAAACCAGCTATACTGTTACTTCAACAAAAGGGGAATGGCTTTAATGAAATTCCTGAACAGTCACAACTCTGAAAAGTAGATCAAAATAAAATAAAACTGTCATATATGGATGCCTAATATAATATGGAAATAAACACCAGATATCGCTTAGCAAAAGCATTGATTATATAGCGTATTAACCCTTCGAGTAGCGGCATAATTTCATGTCAGACCGCGGCAATTTATTGGAATTTCTTGCAATATCGCCGCACTCGACAAAAAGTACTCTAACTATGGAACTACTATAGCAATTATAAAAATAATAACTGTTCAGTGATCGCATTGAAATTTTGTATATAGTGTATTGAAATCTCATTTTGTTAAACAATTACATAATTATGAATAAATATGAGAAATTCGAAAAAGTGAAAAAACTCGGCATTTCTAACTTGTACCTACTTATCTTACGGAAAAATACGGAATCCTATTTAGAAATTGTAAATGCTATCGTTATCTTTATTAGATTTTCTATCAAAAATAATATTTTGTTTTGCTTATTTACGTACAAAAATATTTAGATATTAGCTCATAAATTCGAAAAAAAATCTCGAAAAAAATAACCTTATTAATTTACAAATACGCCGAAAACTTCATATATTTCAGCGAAAAACAAAAAATATATATTTTGTCAACGAATTAGGTAGACATTTTGCATTTTTAGAGTTATTTATCGCAAAAAAAGTGAAATCAACGGTGAAAACTCAAAATCACTGAATTCGGTTGATAAAGTGTTTTTGACTGGATAAAAGAAGTACCTTGGACAACGGCAGCTGCAAAGTCACCGAAACGTCGTGTGCTACAAATTTCACGCGGTAAATTCGTTTATATCCTATTTATAATGTCAAACAACCGCGATAGTCTTCGATTTTAAATTAATTTATGTTTTATTTGCTGCTGGATCGCAATGTTAGATACATTTAATGCAATTTACGATGCAATTTACATTTAATGCAATTATACGATTCTGAGCCTACCTTAGTGCGGACGTCTCGTGCGATCCAGTTAGGTTAGGTTTAATTCATTTGTAACTGATACTATGATTTTTTGTAAAATAAAGAATTTGAATTTGAATTTGAAAAAAAATGCAAGCTGCATTTATAAGTGATTTTAATAACAGTTTTTTTATAAATAACAAAAAATTAATTGACCGCGTAAAGTTTGTAACACCTGACGTTTCGGCGATGTTGCAACCGCCAATTGTCCAGGTTAGACTAACTTGTTGCCAATAGTCATCTGCGGGTAGGTGGAAAACTGCTGCTGTTACTTCATTTATTTATTTATTCATTTATTTATTTAATAATTAATTACTATAAAACATTGATTTGCTTACAAAAATAACAGGAACCGAATGGCAAAACCTTAACCTTTTGCTTATTTGGTTTAGCCCGTTCTAGGGTGGACATTACTCTAATTTTACAATAAATTATGTAGAAGTTTTATTAAAATGCTCATAAAACTAAATTGCCCTAAAATATGATCCTCAAAAAAAAAACAATCAAATACAGTGAGACAATCAGAATTGACATAAAACTAAAGTAAAGAGTAAGATAAATCTATAATTAAAAAAAATAAAAAAGTCAATAAGTAATATTTAATATATGTTAAGAAATATAGCAATTAATATGAAATACCTAGTCAAAAAAAAAGAAAGTACAATTCATTGTCAAAACAATATATAAAAACAAAATGAATTGGTAATTAGTTGAATGTTAAAATATAATTAACATACATACTATTTAAAAATATATTAATAATTTGTGCCCCTAAGTTTTATTGAACTATAATTTCTAACATTTGATGTATGGTTAGTCTGTCATGACTCGAGAACCATTCCTTTATTTTAATTTTTAATACCCTAAATGTCAAATTCATTTTTGTTGCCATATTGATCATATTGTAAAATCTCGGCGTAATGTAAGAGTAATGTCTTTGACCAAATGATGTTTTCATCCTGGGTATTATTAAGCTATTTTCTAAAACTTGGTTTTTCCTCGGTTCTGAATTATTCCTAAATTTGAATTATTTTCCAAATATAGCTTTTATTACACTTTATTATTAATTAATTAATTTTCCAAAAATAGCCTAATAAAACAGCTTTATTATAACGGCGGTGGGACGGCGTGATCATCGTGCGGGAATTTTGAAATTCCGTCGTGTACACAACACTCACGGTATCCTGGGTGTCGTCCTTGCGCTCGGCGATGGGCATTGGGAACATTTTAAGAAGAGGTTTCCACGTAAAAGAGAGTTTGTACCCGTCGTCTCTTTGTCGTCGAAGTTTGGGTTTTTTCGTATTTCAGTGGCTTCCCGAGTCAACGGTAGTAAAATCGTTCTTTGGATAGCACAATGAGATTTAAAAACTTAACCCAGTGGTTAGTTCTGCTATCAAATATACATATATTGGATAGCAGAAAAATCGGCGATCCGATATACATATATTGGATAGCGGAAAAATCGGCGATCCGATATACATACATTGGATAGCAGAAAAATCGGCGATCCGCGAACAGTCGCGGATCGCCGATTTTTCTCGCTGAACATTTTTAACAACTTTGATGTGCTTTATCAGTCGAATGGCTAAAGGAAGTTTAGTTTGTCCAACTGAGTTGGCCACGAAGGCCCATTCTGTTCAGGGTTGGTCACACTCACGGGTCAACACCCATCCGACGGCCTCCACGCATGAAGTGCGAGCCTGGGAGTACTGTTTCCTATAGAGCGGGGGTGGTTGCGGACCTTACGGCGACTGCTCTTGAAACGACCATCGGCTACCCGATCCTGGGTGAACAGCCGGGCAAATTACGCCGTGGTCCGCGATAGATTCGGTATGCACCGTTTCGCCGCTTCGTAAGGGAGAGGATCACGCAAGCCACCCCGAACTCGTAACCAATCTAGAGACTGGAGTAATCTGGTCGCAATTGGAAGTAAGGGCGTGAGTGTAAGCCCGCTGCGTAACACTCCTGGCTATCTCATGGTTAAGGCGTTGGCCTCTTACGGGTTTGTGGCGGAGCTAGACGGTGGACTGTTTTTGTCCTAAGTCTTCTGCGCTCACTCCAGGGAGATAGAACGGCTAATCGTTAAAACTTCCTGAGGTGACGGGCTCGCCCGCTGTAGTCGAGATCCCTAGTTAGTTTGTCCAACGTTGGCTAAATCACAGCTGCATTCGTTTTTATACATACCTAGGATTTGCAGGGATATATATCCTTTCAGACCTCAGAGATCGAGCTATATTTGAGGTCGGCTTGAATATCGTTTAAGCATGGAATTTGTTTAGCATCTAACTTATTCAATCTGTCACACCCTTGACGCACGGTAAGAATGCACGTGATCTGCTCGATTTCTAAGTTTGTAAGTAAGATGCTAAACAGATTCGACATAAAAAGAAAAGAGCGGTACGCAGTTTATATAGAGTCTCTCCAAGAAGTTCTTGTAAGCCGCTGTTCGTAAAATCAGGAATCATGACTCTATTTTCTTCCTACATCTACCAAATTATTTTTTACACTCGTAGACACCTAGCAGAAGCTCCGGTGAATAGTGATTGTCGTCATGACGATACGAGGAATAAGTCCAATCTCCACATAAACCGACAGCGACTTAGCAAAGTGCGATACAGTTTTATACACCAAAATTTGTCCTTCTATAATAGGATTCCAGAAAAAATGAAAAGCCTTGGAGAGGACCAACTTAAAAAGATAATTATAAATAGTTTGGTAAGAAACCCAATTTATGGTATAAGGGAGTTTGAAAATTCCGAGTTTATTGACAATAAAATTATTTTACGTTGATTATTCTACATAGAATTTTCATTTCTATTTTAATATATCATTCTGTCTTACTATTTAATGACATTAGTATATTTTGATTATTTGTAAGTAATTAATATTGAATATAATATTACAGCCATGACAACTATTATGATAACTATGTTATATTTTAATAATTAAATTTTAAGCATTTAATTTTGTGACGCATCCAAGTGTAGGAATGCCTATCTACTGGAGTAGTTGATTGTATTGTATTGTATTGTATTAAAAACGATCTTCAAGTGGACCCCAAAAAATAGCTCGAGCTTTGAGCTGATCTCATGCCTGTAATGTATGTAATACCACTGAAAACCCCGGAATGCAGCTGCGGTATAGCCTAAATTGAATAAACGAAACGGCCCTTAGCCACTCGGCTGATGGAACACATCAAATCTCCAAAAAAAGTTCAGCGGCTAAAATCGGCGATCTGCGAACATACATGTATATTGAATAGCGGAACTAACCACTGGGTGCAGTTAAAAATCTCATTTCAAACTTTCCTCACATGGTCCGGGAAGCCTTTGATTTATAGATTTGCGATGGAACACCCCTCACTAGACTCCAAATTGTTCGGTGTGAGGTGGTGGTATCAATTTACGAGTTATCTCCATATTTAAAGGCGGTTTTGAATGAAGTAGAAGGAATTTGTTGATCGAAGGTCTGATATTGCCACTTATAACGCTTCCCGAACAGTGTACGTCGACGCGAGTGTATGTATAGATGCGCGACCGCGGTTACGAGGATATATGGATGAGGATTGTATGTGTGCTCCTAGTATCTTGTACTGGTCACGGCTCGAGTCTGTGGGATTGCATACCGATGCTTCGTGACTGGGAAAGGTAAGGAAAGGAAACCAAGGAGCCGTATTCGTTGACACACCTCGTGAGAAGGGTACCGAATATGCCGTCGCAACCTTGGGGGAAGGTGATCACTCGGGGAATGATATGTGACCGAGAAGCCGGGACACCGAAGTGTGCCGTCGCTATCTGGAGACATGACCACTCGAGGAATGATACTTTGGTTGCTTTTTCGCCAGTTTATATAGGCCGATAAATGATGCAATCCAAAATATTCCGAGTAAAAGTATTGTTTCATCGTGCTGATTCATGGCTGCACGGGTTAAAATAATAGGAGAATTGTGTCAGTGTATTTCACTGGAAATCGATGCATTTGTTGATCGCATGTAATGGACTTAAGATCCGTTACAGATTCTAAAATTTCAATAGAGACTATGGTTACAAATACTGTTCTACGCGGAACCTTCTGCTTAAAATGTTCCCAATGCCCAACGCCGAGCGCAAGGACGTAATTCAGGATACAGAAAGTGTTGTGTGAACGACTTTGTGTGATTTTACCCCGCGTCTATCCTGCCTTCCCACCATCGTTATAATTTACGAAGCAACAGCAGCAGTTTACCGCCTACCCGCATATGGCGATTGGCAGCACATTATCATGGACAACGGCGGTTGCAACATCACTGAAAGATCGGGTGTTATAAACTTCACGCGGTAAATTCGTTTTTATCTTATTTTTATTGTCAAACAAACGCGATAGTCTTCGATTTCATAGTTTTTTCCTATTTTTTATCGCTAAACATGTTTTCCCATTAGGTTAGGTTAGCTGTAAGATATTGTTTCAACGCAATAAGCTCGCCGATTTGTTACAACAAATAAATCGTTTTATTGTTGTCATTATTATTATGATATCAAATACATATAAATTGCTACAAACGTACTGTGCCGGTAGGTTGGTAACGAACAGGTTCATGAAGCCATCGATATATTTTTATATCGACAGGCCATATGGAAAAAATATATCGATAAACCTCAAAATCCTCTTTGTTCTCGGATTAGCTCCTATTCGGAAGCCTCCTCGTGCAAAAGGCTACTCCGGATAAGACTCTTGTGTCTCAGGCCACACGGCTGGTGGACCGGTTTCTCCTCGTGGGATTGCATCCCGGCGCTACTGAACGGTTTGCGCACAGTTCGGAGACGACTATCGGTTGTGCAAATGACTAATTGCTGAAGGAGTCTGGAGCCTATAGAAATATACTGTCTCCTAAGCAGCGGGGGTAGATGTGGACCTGTCGTCAACCACTCTTTTTTTTTCAAATTCAAAATCAAAATATTTATTGAGTTCAAATTATGAGTACATTCAATATACAAAAGTCTTAACCTAACTAGGAAGCCGCCTGTTCCAAGGTAGACAATTTATTTTAATTATCATAAGAAATCTATAATATTATATTTATATAAATAAACAAAATCATACTTAATGTGAAAGAAATATCTTAATTACCTAATAAAAATTCGTAAGAAAATGTCATGAAAATTGTCAATATTATTTTATTTTAAAACATGATTAATATATTATTTATTCGAAGACTATCGCGGTTGTTTGACATTATAAATAGGATAGAAAACGAATTTACCGCGTGAAATTTGTAGGACCCGACGTTTCGGTGACGTTGCAGCCGCCGTTGTCTAGGGTAAACTGAAGAGCTGTCAGTCCGTTGTTTTGCGGGTAGGCCGCAAACCGCTGCCGCCACTGCGTAGGTTATAACGGTGGTGGGGGGCCGGGCTCGGAGCGCGGGAATTTTTAAAATCCGTCTTGCACACAACACTCACTGTATCCTGTTTTACGTCTTTGCGTTCGGCGTTCGGCGGCGGGAACATTTTAAGAAGAGGGTTCCACGTAGAAGAGAGTTTGTAGCCGTCATCTCTATTGAAGTTCGGAGTTCTTCTTATTTCAATGGCTTCCCGGATCTTCACCGTTATAACCTACGCAGTGGCGGCAGCGGTTTGCGGCCTACCCGCAAAACAACGGACTGACAGCTCTTCAGTTTACCCTAGACAACGGCGGCTGCAACGTCACCGAAACGTCGGGTCCTACAAATTTCACGCGGTAAATTCGTTTTCTATCCTATTTATAATGTCAAACAACCGCGATAGTCTTCGATTTCATATTACGAGCCTCTACGGAGAGGAAGTTTCGTATAAAGTACGTCAGTTCGAACGTTTGCGGAAAAAACGCGCGCGAATTTTGTCATCGTTAGTGTTCTTGAAACAGTGTCGTGACAGTAATTTAATTCCGAATTGTGTGCGGATTCATCCACGAAAAGATATCCCAGGATCTACAGACATTCTCCGTGTCGCCAGTGTCAAATTGCTTCGAAAGTTGATTCAAAACAATCGGTACAAACTCGATAATGTGCAAAAAGAGTTATTATTTCTTCATCTAGAATTAAGCAGCGTATTAAGTGGCGAGGATTTTCACAAGTGCGACAGAGTTTCCTTCAGCCAATCGGAACGTACCACGGTGCTATGTGAGGAGTCGCATAATGCCAAGTTTCTGCGCCTGGCAAACGCAGGGCATTCCCGCAAGGAGGTACCGAAATACGCTGTGTGTACTGTCATTAATCTTTCGAAAATTGACATTGACCAGCCGACGACAGAAATTCTTAGCAGGGGATTAAATTATGTACCGACACCGAACCGTTTGCCTGTGGAAAGTATTATCGGTGGCATTGAAGAAGTCATCTCTCGTAACAAGATCCCTGCGCCAGAGGCCGACTTACTGCGACAGGATGTGGCTGTCTTTGTACGCAAGGCCAAGCTCCCACAGTCGAACACCACAGCCGCCCAGAGAAAAAGCTTAAAATCTCTGCGGGATAATAAGGACGTAGTTGTGTTGCGGGCCGATAAAGGCAACGCAACCGTGATACTCGATACTGTGGACTACGAGCGGAAAATTGGGACGCTCTTAGAAGACGCCAACACTTACGAGAAGGTGAATTACAATCCTACGAGCAGAATTACCAGGCAAACGAGAGTTTTAATCGATAAATCTGTCACTTCCCTCCCAGAAATAGCTTATCTCACTAAACCACGTAACGTACAGCCACCGAAATTATATGGCTTACCTAAAATCCATAAGGATAATGCACCATTGAGACCGATTGTGAGCCAAATCGACATCCCCACATATCCTCTGTCAAAACACTTGGCTGGTGTCCTCCAACCGCTTACGGGCAAAACGACGTCTTACGTGAAAGACTCGCGACATTTCGTAAGCATTATTAGAAGCTTAAAACTGGCCGAAGACGAAATAATGGTGAGCTTTGACGTCGAATCTTTATTTACGAATTTGCCCATTTCGGAGTGTCTTACGGTGGTGAGAGATAAACTAAGGTCTGAGGACCTCCCTATTAGCTACGCCGACATGCTTCAACATTGCCTGACATCCTGCTACTTTCTATGGAACGGCGATTATTACAAACAAATCGACGGAGTAGCAATGGGATGCCCCGTATCGCCGATAGTTAGTGACCTATATATGGAATATTTTGAGGAATTAGCCATAAAAACCTCCAAAATTAAACCCATTCTCTGGCTTCGCTACGTGGATGATACCTTCTGCATCCTGAAAGGCAACATTCAAACGGTGAAAGAATTCCTGGGTCATCTAAACTCCATACACCCAAAAATCAGTTTCACCTATGAAGTAGAGAAGGACGGCTCCTTACCATTTTTGGATGTCAAAGTGACGAGGAGAAGTGACAATACTCTCGGACATACGGTATATCGGAAGCCCACACATACGGACAGATATTTGCATGCAAGCTCACACCATCATCCCTACCATCTACGTTCAGTGCAAACGTCGCTCGTGAATCGAGCACGCGATCTATGCGACACTGATCATTTTCCGAAGGAGATGGAACATGTCAATGATGTCCTTAGGAAAAATGGATACGGAAAATATCACGAGACACGCACACGATCTAATACGGACGAAACTCAAAAACCGAGCAGATCAAGAGCATTCTTACCATACGTCAAGGGCGTGACAGATCGAATAAGTAAGATGCTAAACAGATTCGATATAAAAACGATCTTCAAACCGACCCAAAATATAGCTCGATTTTTGAGGCCTGTAAAGGATGTAATACCACTGCAAACCCCGGGTGTGTATAAAGTCGAATGCAGCTGCGGTCTAGCCTACGTTGGACAAACGAAACGGCCCATAGCCACGCGACTGACAGAACACATCAAAGCTGTTAAAAACGTTCAGCGAGAAAAATCGGCGATCTGCGAACATATATTGGATAGCGGAAGTAACCACTGGATGCAGTTTCAAAATCCCATTGTTCTATCCAAGGAACAATTCTACTTTCCTCGCATGATCCGGGAAGCCATTGAAATAAGAAGAACTCCGAACTTCAATAGAGATGACGGCTACAAACTCTCTTCTACGTGGAACCCTCTTCTTAAAATGTTCCCGCCGCCGAACGCCGAACGCAAAGACGTAAAACAGGATACAGTGAGTGTTGTGTGCAAGACGGATTTTAAAAATTCCCGCGCTCCGAGCCCGGCCCCCCACCACCGTTATAACCTACGCAGTGGCGGCAGCGGTTTGCGGCCTACCCGCAAAACAACGGACTGACAGCTCTTCAGTTTACCCTAGACAACGGCGGCTGCAACGTCACCGAAACGTCGGGTCCTACAAATTTCACGCGGTAAATTCGTTTTCTATCCTATTTATAATATTATTTATTTATGAATTAATAAGTATTAATGTGTATTAATAATATACAAAATAAATTCACAAAAATTTAAATTAAAATTAAAATAAAATTACATTTAGAAATCATCAATTTATATTACTACATTATACTATTATGTTTTTATTTTAAAGATTCAGATATTTAATAAGGTGTTCAATATCTGCATTTGTACAATTTAAGACGTAGGCACTCAAACTATTTTTAAATTTATATGAAATTTTAATGTCTTTAATGTTTGGTGGTAGGCAATTAAAAATTTGGGGACAAGATAAGAGAAACTGGATTGGCCAAAAGTGGATCTCCTGAGTGGTATTGCAAAATTTGTTTGTTTCGATCTTCTTGTTACCCGAGATACTTTAAATAACCATTAGGCTATCTGATCCTGAATACAGAGCCGGGAAAAATATGCCTTTGGTCCACGATAGATTTAAACCGAATCACCGCTAGTGATTTCGAACCTGTGACCAGTCGGGAAGTTGGAGGTGTCCTGAAGGTTAATTCCAAACGGAGACATCCTTCCAAAACTGGTAGACAAGGGACAAGGCTGCCCGCTGGGTACCTTTCCCGGTGTCTCGCCGTAAGGCGTTGGCCCATGTGTGGCAGGTGGCGTAACTAGACAGTGAATTGTTTTTGGTCTTAAGTCTTCTGCGCTCACCTCATGGGAGACAAAACGATCCAATACCGTTAAAACTTCATAAGGTGACGGGTTCGCCCGTTGTAGTTGACAGCTCTAGTTGTGCAGGTGCAGGTGTAGTTGACAGCTCTAGTTGTGAAGCTCGAATTATGACAAACCTTCTCTACTGCAAGTAACCTTGTTTGTTTGATCACACTCTCTATTTGCTCTATAGTCGTTGGGTTTATTAAATATCTCAGGGCACCCCGCCCATTATAATAAACTTCGTCAACTGTGAAATTAGTGAAATTCCCTGGAAATATTCCACGGTGGGACATTCCTGGGCAATGTAATTAATATCTGACTTATTGGGAGTTTCGTAGCGCGCTAAGGGGCGCAATAATTTGCCACTTTACAGGCTAATTCATCCGATGAATGGCCCTTTGATGTCGACACCTTTGCCTCTAGACCAGCGGTTCCCAAACTTTTTCGAGTCGAGACTTTTTCCTGCCTCATTCCACACCCTTTCCTTGGTATGGCATTACATTTCTCGGTTTTATAGTACGATTTGGCAACCCTCCTGAAACGCTGAAATGCAAGTAGCGCTAATATGCATTGACAGCCAAACTTATTTTTCGTACATATTTTAATTAACGTGAATGATTTTAAAATATTGCGATAACAGCATCGTATCTAACAATTTAATTTATTCACTTTTATTGTCAATTGTTTTATTGTAAAATTGATACTATATAGCTTTTGTTTTTGTTAATTGAAAAGTTTGGAGTAATTTTGTAAAAGTTTGGAGTAATCGTAAAATTGAGTTTACTTTTTATGATCTTCGTTAAATTGAATAACTAGTTTAAGACTAATTTAATGCCATTCTTACACAACAGTAATGGTTGTAATAGAAATAAATACTCTTTATCTCCATTTTTATTTTTATTCCAAATAACAACCAAAAACTATATTATAAAAATTGACAATTTAAATTAGCACATAAATGATAGTAGTAAGTACGATGTTAATTTCGAAGCATTTTAAATTATCGTTATGCAAATACACGTTGATTTTAAGCAGATACGCCCGGATGGATATCTTTAAAATATCAATGTTTTTAATCGACTTTAAATTATTAGGCAATTTATTAAAAAGTTTATTTTATAAGTAGAGACTAAGAGCCTGGAACTTTGTCGTATTTGGTGGTAACGATAGGGTTGAAGGTAGTGGGTTTTATTCCTGATTTTATGCCTGTGTACTTCCTCGTGGGATGTTGCCAAGCTCTTATTGCAACATACCTCGCCAAGAGCTTTTTGAGCAAACCTTGTATATACGATCAATATTCCTAGGTTTCTGAAGTGTTCACGACATTACTGTCATGAACCAATACCCACTATCGCATGTGTAGAGTTTACTCTTTACTGTAGAGTAAATACACCGTTGATGTGCGGTGCAGTAACCCATAGAAGAATACCATCGCGCAAACGTGATTCAACTAGCTCGTAATAGGATGATCCCCAGGTCTCTCCATACAACTCCTGATGCGTAATAGAGCAAATCAGGCTCACGGCAGTTTGGACTTAATATGCTGTAGGTATACGTAAATTCCAGGACATATTTACATCCAGGAGTAGTTCGAAGGATTTAAATGATTGCGCAACTTCAATCGGGTAGTTTAATTTTAGAGACGATCTTTTGCTATCAAAATTTAAAATTACGGGTTTAGACATATTTAGAGACGTGATGAATAACTTTACGAAATCGCTTCCGGATCCGGTTCCTCCAAAAAGACGTTGGAATGCGGATACAGACGGCCGACCAATCGTCAGCCCTGGCATAGATCGCGAATTTGGAGACGGAGCGAAACAGCACACATCGGCATTGGATGACCGCGTGGGATATCATACGGCCCTCGTATTTATTTATTTATTAATTGGTCCACAAAAAAATTACACCGCTAGCACTTAACATTAGATTGTGTTGCTTCTAACTAGGCAGAGCCTGTTCTATCTCCAAACTGTGCATCTTCAGTAAAATTCTAGAGAAATTGGTATATGCTCAGTTACATGCAGCAGTGAAAACATATATCAGCGACTCCTAACACGGCTTCCAATCAGGACGATTAACCACATCCAACCTGATTCTGTTCACTGAGACCTTGCTGACAAATATGGATAAACGTTACCAGACAGACGCCATCTACACAGACTTTAGTAAGGCCTTCGATAAAGTAAACCATCCTACTCTAATATCGAAATTATTGAAGATACATGGCGACTTACTGAGGTGGTTGAAATCATATATCAGTAAAAGAAGTCAGATTGTAGTGGCAGCAGGCTTCAAGTCAAATAGAGAATTAGTAACCTCTGGTGTATCGCAAGGTAGTATTCTTGGGCCTTTATTATACACATTATATATAAATGATATCGACGAATGTTTTAAGCATTCTAAAATCCTTCTATTCGCGGACGATATGAAAGCCTTTATGCGCATTAGCTCGATACACGATTGTTTAAACTTCCAAGAAGACCTCAATCGCTTTTCTACCTATTGCAAACTGAACCACCTACAGCTCAACGTACACAAATGCCACTTGGTTCGATTTACCAGGAAAAGAGATATGATTAAACACCAATACCAACTCTTTATTATTGACATCCATTCTAAATCCGTGACCAAAGACCTAGGTATTCTATTGGACGACAAACTGCAGTTTATTGATCATATCGACATAATAACGAATAAAGCATTTGGAATGTTGGGTTTCATTCTAAGGACTTCTAAATCACTTTTTAATATACACAATATTAAAACGCTTTACTATGCCTACGTCCGCCCGCATCTTGAATACTGCTCGCAAGTGTGGAACCCCTCATATGCCATCCATAATAACAGAATCGAGCGCATCCAGACTAAATTCTTGAAACACTTAAACTATAGATTTTTCTTCACACTTGACAATTCTTACGGCATCAACGTTCACCACTCGTACAACTTTACTTCTTTGGCTGATCGAAGGATGTACCATGATCTAGTCTTCCTACATAAAATCTTAAACAACAAATTAAACTGCATGGACTTGGTCCAACTAATACATTTCCGGACCCCATCAAGAACGACAAGACAGTCCTCATTGTTTTACATTAGCCGTTGCAATAACAACTACCGTAAAGACTCTTTCTTAAACCGTGTCTGTAGGGTTTACGATGATCGATACGCATCAATAGATATCTTCGCTGAATCGAACATTGGATTCAGAAATTTGTTAAAGAGGGCGATATTTAACACTTAATATCTAAAATTTAATAATTATTATTATTTAAAATTTATTACTTATTATCTGCTGTTTGCACTTGTAGTTATTCATACCAACGTACCTGTCTCAACTTCAAATATCGTACTGGTAAATTTGTTAAATACTTGGACACCCATCAACATAATGTATTTTTTTTCCTATGTTCCTCCTTCCCTTCGTGGTCCCTCCCTTCCTATCCTCTTTCTTTTCTCGTTTTTTTTTCTGTCTCTTATCATTTAGATAATCTTGATGTTAACATTTAGTGGAAAATTGTCTCTGGTGTAATTTGTATATCTATCTTGTTAGGCTACTTACTTTTATACACTGTTATTTTCCTGAATAAAAGAAAATAAAATAAATAAAATAACCTAATAATTTTGATACGTCCAAGAGCCGTCTTTAGCCGTCAATTGGACACGACGAAAATGTAAATGTAAAAATATAAATTGCCATGTGGCAATAAGCTCGCCTTTTTGTATAACAATCAAGTGCAAATAAAGAGTTAATTATTATTATTAATAATAATAATTAGCTTTATAAAGGATCATATATTTTTATTGTAAACTTATTAAATAATAGTTTTTTCCGTTTAAAAAAATAGTCAATCTGTGTAAAAAAACATATTATACCACATAAGGTATAACATATTATCTTGTATAACGAATTTGACTATGCCAAGAGTAGGGATACCTACCAACTGGTTTATTTTATAAAATCAAAAAAAAAACAAAAAATTGTAAATGGGAAGGGTCTAGGAAGAAGAAGGAGAGAACGTAAATTTGCATATGTAAACGACTGAGTCGAACGTGTTTAATGCGTTTCATCCTCACTACCTTCACTAGTCGCTGACAATCCCTTTCAATCTGGTCAACCTCTTTCTCAATTTTTTTTCTATTTGTTGAGTAGCGCTTTTCTAAGGTCTTTATGAGCCTTGTACCACAGCGACCATTGCTGATCTATTGTGTTCGCCACCTACTATAGTTCTGCGCTAAGCCTCGTGTCATTTAAGAACCGCAGCAGGCTTTTGGCGCCAGATTGTTTTACCTCCTCAGGTTGGAGGTAGTGACCACCCAAGTGGGTATATCTTTTGCGCATCAGCGGGCCACACTCGCACATGAGGTGCTGGGGAGTTTCCTCTGCCCCTTGGCAGAACCTGCAAATTTTTGTGTCTCTGAGCTTGAGGTTGAACATGTGTTTGTTCAGGCCACAATGCCCCGTGAGCGCCCTCACCAGTATGCGTAGATTGTTCCTATTTAGCGATAGGGCCTCACGGGCCGTCTTACGGTCGTAAGCCTTATTAAGCGATTTTGAATGATTCAACCCTGGCGTGTTGTTCCAGTGGTTGACGGATTGTTCTAAACACATCTGTTTGAGCATTAGATTTGCAAGGCTTTTTGGTACGCCACAGCAAGGTTCAGGGCCGTATAACGTAACCTCCTTCTCTAAGGGACATCACGCTCAAACTCCTTCTCTAAGTCCTTGGCTACTTGCCGAGAGAGCTTTGCGATGGCACAACCGATTTTTTAAATAGATTGGTGTGAGGGCTCAACTTTAGTTTCGCGAACCCCTTGGGAGCCACGACCCACCGGTTGGGAACCACTGCCTCTAGGCACTCCCTAAAGGGGGTACGACAGTCCCCTTCATAGGCGGCGGGAACGTGGATATTGAAAAGATGTCAATGCTTTGGGGATTTTCAATTTAATATAATCAGCGACGTATACATTCTGATTTATTATGTTAGACGATCTGAATTAAGATGATGCCATGGCAGATTTTTTACTCCTTCACAAATTAAAATACACGAAAAAAATATATATTCGGTACCTAAAATTCTTCTCTGATCTCATGCAGATTACAAAAAATATATATTTATTTATTTTATTTATTTATTTAAGCAATTTACAAAAAAAACGGATTAGGAAACATCAAATAGAATACCATTTAACTAAAACACAGCAAGAAATTAAACTTAAGGCGACATGATACCTGGGAACGACCATATCTGAGGAATTTAAGTTTCATGAGTTTTTTGATAAATATAAGCATTAATTAAAAAAAGTTTCTAAGTGAATCCCTCGATAACGAACCAATTTAAAATTTGGACTCAAATAAGTTGCTCATTGCCTTGGACAATGAAGGCTTTAAACTGAATTCGAAAACTTTCAGGCGCGTTTACTCCTACAATGTAAGCGGTGAGTGTGTTTTATTATAATTTCATTATATTAACTGGATAATTTTCTAGGGCAGCACTTAGCCACATTTTTTATTTATGCCCTAAATTAATTATAATTAATTAAAACGTGAGAGCGCTCTGACAGTTACGCTAAATATGCTTTACCATTAACACCCTTATACCACCACTGCGTAAAGATACTTATTCTGTGCTAGCGCTGCGATTGACCGTTTAGAATGCGTCTGGTTCCCGGCGCTATCGGACGTGGAATCTGCGCTTGACGCTTCGTCAACGCTGGATTTTTATTGGTCAAACCCTACAAAATTGACTCCGCCTATTTTTTCGGGTGTCCGCCCATTTTGGATTTTTTTCTGAGGTCTCATGTTGCCTTAATTGATAAATAATGCCCTCTGTCATACGTCGCCAAGCTGAACTTAATTTAAGATTTTATGAAAATAATACAATGAACACAAAATAAATACTAAGTTCGCTACTTTACTAAGATAATAACACAAAAAGAAATATAAAAGTACAAAAATTAAGTATATCAATCGCGTAATAGCAAGACATGATAAACTATTTACATATTGTGCAACATGGGATGCACTCGGTTTAATTCATTGAAGCACCTTGTGATATACGAAGTTTTTTGTTTTTTTATCAGACGCAAAACTAAATGTAATGTAATGTAATGTAATGTAAATAAAGCGGATGATTTTCCGACACGTGAAATGCCACGTACAACTGACCATGAGAAAAACACGGATTTACATTTTGTATGGAAAAATGTTTTTCTTTTATTGAAATTTTTCGTAAAATTCCAATTTTCGTTTTTAATAGTTATTCTGCTATTCGGGACGGAGACAAATACAATAAATCAAAAAGTTCTCGAGTTATAAGTGTTCGAGCAAACCCGACTTTGTTTTATATATATAGATACGCAAATTATATGTATTTAGATATAATTTGCGTTGTCGTGCAGAAGCAGTGGCGAAGAGCGATTGACCAGGCTCGTGAGCTTGTCCATTATTATTTACACCTCTTGACAGGACACGTTTGAGTTGCGTCCCATTTGTAATAGATAACACTGGCCAGGACCTCTCATTAGAAATATCGCGAATATTCAACTTTCCCATGATTATAGACACGAAATGATTTGACAGGATTTATCTGATTTATCTAACAAACAACACGAAGATAAATGAACAACTGATTTTGGAAAAGTAATAAGATAGTTTTAAATTGAAATTTATGTAATTATGGATAAAATGAAACGAATTTACCATGTAAAATTTGTAGCACCCGACGTTTCGGCGTTGTTATAACCGCCATTGCCCAGTAGACTGAAGTGCTGTCAATCGTCATTCATTGTTCTGTGTGTAGGTGGCAAACTGCTGCTGGTAATAAGCAGAATATGGTTGGACGGCGGGTTGGACACGCGTGAATTTTGAAATGCCGTGCAAACAACACTTAATCTATCTTGTGTTACGTCCTTGCGCTCGGCAATGGCCATTTAACATTTTAAGAACAATGTTGTAAGTAGTAGAGAGTCTGAAACCGTTGTCTCTATTTCTTTTTAAACTCTTTATTTCGTTCGGTGGTTATTTTTATTTCGATTGCTTCCCGGATCAAGTAAAATTTATTTTTGGATAGCGCAATGCGTTTTTGAAACTGCGCCCAGTGGTAAGTTTCGCTAGACAATGGCCCGTATTCCGTTTCTCGCAGGTGCCTAAATTGGGGTCTAAATAGGCGCTAAAACGACGCTTATTTTAAAGTGACGTTTTGGTATTCCCTTTCATAGGTCCTAACTGGCGCGTGCTTATGTATAGATCATCAGGTGCTTAAATTGACGTTACGCACGTCGAGACCCTTTTGGTATTCCGTTTCTACAACTGTCATGGCGGATAAGTCTTGTTCGAGGTCTTATCTAAGAACGGTCTAAAATCGATCAGTCTTCGTCTGACAGCCGTGTAACTTATTTTTGCTTGTGATTCCGAAGACTTTTCGTATTGCAATTTTCAAAAATGTTTGCTCAGCATTGGCTGATATCGATAGAGGGATGATGAGCGCAGATTATCGTAAGTAATCGTTTATTAATATCTATATCTTACCCTGAAAATCCTGTGTTTTTTTTGTAGGTTATGATAAATCGCTCTGTATATTTTTGTTTAGGCACATTCTCCTTATTATTGTTTGGCATTTTATTTCAAAACAAACGAAAACGCGAATCGACACACAAACACGAAACGGCGCGGAGGCGAGTGATCGGGCGACTGGCCGGGCGGCGAGCTGTCAAAATTAAGACCCTACTTTAGAACGGCCATAGACCAAACGGAAATGTTAAGATTTAAGACCGGTTCTTAATATTGATGAAACGGAATGCCAACAAAATAACGAAGGGGCTTAAGTTCACTCAGTAAAATCATAGCACTCAGTACTAAACGAACCACACTCATAATTTCATCAAAGGTAAAAATTGAAATTGAAAAATATAGGACGAGGAATTTTGAGTAATTGTCAGACGCTGACCGAAGTACGAGACAGTGGAATCTTAATGGTTCGAAAAGCTTGTGTTGATAGGATGGTGTTGATTGGAGGGTACATGATACAAGAGAGGAAGCGCATGAACATTTCACCTTTGGCGTACATAACTTCCTATAACTCGTATCTGCAGATTAAATCGTCGCCGACCGGTTGGATACAAAACAGCCATCGAACTGTGACGTCATCAAACGACCTGCAGCGAACAATTCGCTATTGTCCTAACAGATCAGTGGGGGAGAGGGGTGTCGCTGTGACCCACGACTGACGGGCAGCCGCCGACAGGGTGGCAATTGCCACCTCGACTCCTTTTGCTCTCACCAAGGTCGAAGCCTGGGGTGAATGGGGGGGGGGGGGGGTTAGAGCGTTTGATCCTCCCTCCCCGAAATCTAAAAAACAGTTTTTTCCTCAAACAGAGCGAAGCAAATACTTATCAGGACTACACACACACATTCAAAGGCAAATGGCGAAGCCTAACGACGATTTGCGAGATTGGTTGGATTGATCTAATAATTATAAAACAAGCCTTCAAAAACATATCTCTATTACAATACGCCCGCCATTCCGTCACATCACTTTTCTGTTTACACGTACTCTTTTACGGTCCATTCTGCTCGTTTATGGAATCATCTCCCACACTCTATCAGGTAAGGCAACTTCGTTAGTCACTTTCAAAAGTTGTTGAAGAAACATTTGCTTTCACACAGCCGCTAACTACACACTTCCACCTTATTCTCTCCTTTGTCCTTCAGTAGGCCAACAAAAAAATGGTATATTGCAACCCAAACAAAATTTATTGTCTTATATTTGTAATAGTTTACTTTAGTTAACTAGCTGATCCGTGCCCACTTTGTTGGGCTGTAAAACTTTGTACCTGTGATGAAATTATGAGTGTGGTTCGGTTAGTAGTGAGTGCTATGATTTATTTCCTGACTGCCAAAAGAAGGGTTATATTTTTACTGCATATGTATGTATGTATTTGCATGCCAATTTGACTATAATACCGTTATTTGTAAGTGTCTTCTTGTGAGTGTCTTATTTGTGAGTGTATGATTTCTTTAACTATTTATGCAGTAAAAGGGAAAAGCATTTTGTTTTAAACACTTGAGACGATAAATTTACTTATTTTGATAAAAATTCATAGTTGTTGATATTATGACCAGTAAACATTACCTAACAATTTAAATTATTTTTTTAATTTAAAAACTACTTTTTGCGACTTAAATATAAAAGTTAGACATATGCTGTCGCTGATTTTTTTGTAGGCATTATCAAGCTCTACAACTTTTCCCTAGAACTTAATCATATATCTCTCATCGTTAGGGCAGCGTTAGTTAGAAACGTTTTCGTTCGACCGTTTTTTCCGACTTACTTCGGAAATCCGACTACCACGAAAAAGTCTTTTTATTTTTCGGATTAATATATAGCCTATGACACTCACAAATACCATGGCTTTCTATTGGTAAAAGAATTTTCAGAATCGGTTCAGTAAATCCAGAGATTACTTCCTACAACATCACAAAATTTACCTCTTCATAATTTAGTGTAGATTTAACTTTATTACTTCCGATGTACTGTACGATGTACTGTACGATGACAGTTAAAATTTAAATTATCAAATTGCCGACTCTAAAATACCACTATGTAATCTAAAATCCCATCGTGAAATTGTGCACCTATCAGTTATTTTGTGTAGCGAAGTGGATCGAAACGGGAATGGACTCTACTCCCCCTGGCACCCTGGCAGGTGAATCATTCCCTCTTAGGGATGATCTTTAGGTGGGGTTAACCAATCGACTGTGCACTCCGGCGAATGGAAATCGTCTGTCACGTCGCCAACCGAATCCGCGTGTGAGACGGGCAAAGGGCGCCACGGTCAGCGATAAATTGTAACTAAATTACCGCTAACATCAGGTATGAGGCCGCTGAAGCGACTTCGAATCCGCGATCAGACCGGAGGACAGACAAATCCGGCCAAGAGAAGACTTTCTGGGTTCACTCCCCAGTGCCTCTGTTCAGGGTCGGTCACACTCACGGGTCAACACCCATCCGACGGCCTCCACGCATGGGGTGCGAACCTGGGTAGGACTCTAGCCTTGGTCAGTTTCCCCTGGGAATCAAACCTCTGGCGCTCCTGGACGGTCTGCGCACCGTGCGGCGTAAGCCAATCGATTGTGCACTCTGACTAACAACTTGCGGTGTCAACTACAACGGGCGAGCCCGTCACCACAGGACGTTTTAACGATTTACTCGTTCTGTCGCCCTGCAGTGAACGTAGAAGACTTTGGACAGAACAATCCAACGTCTAGCTACGCCACAACCCGCTTCTTGCGGGTTGTGGCGTAGCTAACAGCTAACTCTGACTAACAGTCAGGGGAGTCTGGAAGCTGTATTGTTTCCTATAGAGCGGGGGTGGTTGCGTACCTTACGGCGACTGCTCTTGAAATGACCATTGGCCATCCGATCCTGGGTAAGAGGCGGGCAAAGGACGCCATGGTCCGCGATAGATTCGGTATTCACCGTTTCACCGCTTCGTAAGGGAGAGGACCGCGCAAGCGACCTCGAACTCGGAACCAATCGAGAGACCGGAGAAATCTGGTCACAATTGGAAGTAAGGGCGCGAGTGTCGGGCCCGCCAGGTAATCATTACTGGCTATCTCGCGGTAAGGCGTTGGTCTCTTACGGGTTGTGGCGTAGCTAGACGGCGGATTGTTTTTGTCCAAAGTTTTCTACGCTCACTCCAGCGAGATAGAACGACTAATCGTTAAAATTCCCTGTGGTGACGGGCTCGCCCGTTGTAGTCGACAACCCAAGTTGCCTCTCGGTAAGGAGTTGCACTCTAACGGTCTCGTCGGTGTAGCTAGAGTGTGGACTGTCTTTGTCCACAACGACTGATGTCGTTAAAACTCCTTCGGGTGGCAGGTTCGCCCGTTGTGTTGACACCTCTATAAATTTTATATAACATCCACTGGATAAATTATGAAATAATTGGAATGTTGTCACTTTTATTCAAAAATACCCCACTGAGTACGTTAACCTATAAATGTGTTCGTATTCCGTAATTAGACCATTGATTATATAGCGTATGAGGGTGCTCAATGTCGTACTACGATTTGGTAGCTAGGATTTTACTACGAAACGTTCCAAACAATAATTAATCTTTTTTTATATTTAATACTAGCTGACCCGTGCCCACTTCGTTGGGCGGTAAACCTTTTTACCTGTGATGAAAATATGAGTGTGGTTCGGTTAGTACTGAGTGCAGTTAGTGATGATTTATTTCCTGACTGCCAAAACAAGGGTTTTTTTTTACTGCATATGTATGTATTTGCATGCCCATTTGACTATAATACCGTTATTTGTGAGTGTCTTCTTGTGAGTGTCCTATTTGTAAGCGTATTATCTCTTTAACTATTTATGCAGTAAAAGGGAAATTATATGCAGTAAAAGGGAAAAGTCTTTTGTTTTAAACACTTTAGACGATAATTTATTTATTTTGATAAGAATTCATAATTGTTGATTATATGACCAATAAACATGGCCTAACGATTTAAATTATTTTTTTAAATAAAAAATACTACTTTTTGTGACTTAAATATAAAAGTTAGATGTATGCTGTCACTGACTTTTTTGTAGGCATTATGTACAACTTTTTTCTAGAACATAATCATATATCTCTCATCGTTAAGGCAGCGTTAGTTAGAAACGTTTTCGTTCGACCGCTTATTCTCCGACTTACTTTGCAATTCCGACTACCACGAAAAAGTTTTTTCATTTTTTGGATTAATATATAGCCTATGACACTCACAAATAACGTGGCTTTCTATTGGTAGAAGAATTTTCAAAATAGGTTTAGTAGATTACTTCCTACAACGACACAAACTTTACCTCTTTATAATATTAGTAGATATAATATGGCGGAATTCGTGGCATGGCGGTATAGCAGCGCACTATAGATGGCGCTCTAAACACGCCTATACGGTAACCTATCTCGAAATAAAATAATATAATACCGAACGGATTTTAAATCATAGCTATTATTTTATATCATAGCAATTGTATAACATCCTCCCGGCTCATCTAAAAGAGACACCCACTCAGCAAGCCTTCAAAAAAGATTTACAGAAGTGGCTGTTCCAAGACGGCAATACCCTGTTTTAAATATTTCTTATAACTGTTTTTATTTTTTTATTTTTTATAATTGATTAAATGTGATATTATATGATTTACATATTATTTTTATTTCTATCATTCCATTTTCATTCCGTTAATAATTAAAATAAGAATGCTTACTCGTAAGAATGTATTTAAAGTATGTACATACATAGGTATTATTGCCGAAATTAGATCGAAACTCACCATTTAGTTTGGTGGATTAGAGGAGTAGGTAGAAATTAACTCAATATGCTGTCATTCTATTACATTAAATAAAATGAATAATGTAATGTAATAAAAATAGGAAAATTATTATGAACATCCTTAAATTATCAATTCTTTAAAATAACGATAAAAATGAAAATATTTTTTTTTATAACATCAATAAATGTAGTGTCAAAAATAGCAAAGAAAAGTGAGGATCGTCAAAAAGTAAAATAAAATATCTTATGTGATTAAATTGCAAATAAAAATAGTCAATATGTTAGTAATATCATTGATTTTATAGTTGTAATTTATAATCAATGGTAATAAGCCCGATTGCGTTTCTTTGTGAACTAAAACTAAAATTAGTCCAAGCGAACGAGACAGAGCAATACGCTAGAGCGGAATATGAAACAAACGATCGTCGATAAAGGGCCCGATTGCGTTTCTTTGTGAACTAAAACTAAAATTAGTCCAGGAATAGCAAAGAAAAGTGAGGATCGTCAAAAAGTAAAATAAAATGTCTTATGTGATTAAATTGCAAATAAAAATAGTCGATATGTTAGTAATATCATTGATTGTATAGATGTAATTTATAATTAATGGTAATGGGCCCGATTGCGTTTCTTTGTCAACTAAAACTAAAATTAGTCCAAGCGAACGAGACGGAGCAATACGTTAGAGCGGAATATGTAACGAACGATCGTCGATGTCTACCTGTCGAACTTATACTCGTCCGAATAAATTTGAGCATATTTCGTGCGGTGTAAGATTTGACCTTGGCGGGCAGTTTTAATGCGAAAAAGTGACAACCGGTCATCTCACACTCCGCTCTAGCGTATTGCCCTGTCTCGTTTACACGAATTAATTTCCGATTTTAATTTACGAAGAAACGCAATCGAGTCCAATGTGTACCTAATATAAAATCGAAGTCATATAAAAATCAAACAAAACGTTCTTGTAAATGAACTTATTATTCAGTCGAATAACCAAAATATATAATATAAAGACGACCTATTTATATTATATACTTATATTTAACGTTTTAATTAAATGCAGTAGAAAATAGAATCTGTATTTGCGGCTTGCGTTTTATTGGATGACAAGACAGCTTGCCTTTTACTGCCGCTTCAGGAGGTTTTATTAATTTTCAGCGCCTGAAAGTGGCTTCAGTAAAGCGGTCCCAGACGCTTTGCGAGTCGAATATCTACTTACTATACTTCTTTGCATCTTTCTATACATCATTATACATGTTTGAAGAATGATTCGAACGTACACCGACAATTTTATAACCCTTAGAAACATTTATTGAAATAATATCAGAAAAAAGCTTTGAAAATATATTTGAAACAATCCTTTGTCACAACCTACGGAAAAAACTAAATACAACGCGTACAATTAAGCAACATTACGTCCAGGATTGGGATGTCATTAAGTCCACAGTGTGAAAAATAGGAATCGCTGGAGTTGAGGCTATTAACCCACGTGGCGAAGGTTCAAGATCTTTCAATGAGCGCGCCACGATTGCTTTCCCAATTCTATTCTAATTTTCTACTCCAAATTATTCATCTTCAAACACACAAGAAGATTGACTATATGAAAGTGGCTAGTATATAAAAATATTATGTATACCACATATATAAAAGTGGCTAGTATTAACACTCTACATAGCTTAAAAAAACTTTATTAAAATTGATTTACATTGTTATAATAGGCTTTGAACGTAGTGCAAAAAAAAATTGTATTTTATTGTATTTTTAAAAACAGCCCAAAGGAAGGGGTAATAATATCAAAATTCTATATGTCAAAATTGTCAATTCGCTTAAAGTGCCACATTAGTTTATTAGTAGGAACTACATGAAAAGCATATTATATCAATATAAAGGATTTATTTCTGATATTATTTCTGATATTATCTCTTGTTTCATCCCTTGGCTTTTTCTGAAAAACGTAGTATTTCTATGAAAAATAAAAAATAAAGTACAAACGGAGCTGCCATGGAATTCACCGAGCAAAAATCGGGCCCATCATATATAACTATTACACTTCTTGGAGGTGAACGGTGGATTCCGGACTAACGACCGGCTGTGGTAGGTTTAGGACAGCTGTCTTGCCACACGTGAGCGTTCACCTTACCACCCATTTACTGCCCCTTCGAAGCCATAGAATTTGAGATGCGGAAATCGCGGTTTTAGATATTTTTTTCTAGAAAGGAGATGATTATTTTCCTGGAGAGACCAAGATCTTTAAATAGGTAAAACAAAGATTTAGCTGGCAGGCCACGAGCGCCTACTTCCACCGCGTGAAGGTGAACAGTAAAGCCGTTCCGGGTGACGGCATTTGCGAGATCATGGTATTTATTTAATTTGTAGTCGTGGTCTTTTGCTATATTTGATTCCCATGGACCAGTTATTTCTACGATAAGGACCATCTTCCGAGATAGAGAGTAAAGAGTTATATCTGGACTCAGGGCTTTGCATCCGAGACTTTCAGGGAATTTATACTGCTTAGAGACCGAATCGACCTCCATAATCCAATCTGAAGCTTTCTCGGTTATTGAGGAAGGTTTTGCAGTGAGATATTTTTTGCCTTTAGAGCCAACCCGCACAAACTGTATTAGGGGTTTGGAGGATACTGTGGAACCCTTGTTGGCATGAGCCACTGAGAGGCTAATTATTTTTATTTATTTTATTTATTTATTTGTATCAAACATAATTATAAAACACATAAAAAAGGTCATACCAAGTAATGGTGCGAAGAAACAACGGCCCACATTCACATGACCATGCTCAGCGCATACCCAACTAGGCCAAATATAGCCTGTATCTGGGCATACGACTTATTTTTTGACTTAGGTGGAGAAGCCTAACTGACGTCGGTACTCATATAGATACATATACACATACACACATGCATATACATACATACACAAATATATAAATATAACGATCTAAATATATTATATTATTATTCTTTTGCATTATATTACAATATAGTACATTTTGTTTAATATCTTATATCATATTATATAGTATAATAGCAAAGTTATGCAGAAATATATATATATATATATATATATATATATATATATATATATATATATATATATATATATATATATATATATATATATATATATATATATATATATATATATATATATATATATATATATATATATATATATATATATATATATATATATATATATATATATATATATATATATATATATATATATATATATATATATATATATCAAAAGGACCTTTAAACTTACATTGCACCGTCGAAAGTCGTGCACATCCGTAAGTATATCTCATTCAAACATAAGCATTTCCCAATACAAGCTGGGATTTCCTTCGCTACTTTTTAAGTAGCTTTTACTAATTTTATTTTAAATAAAAACATCATCCTATAAACGGATATATATATATATATATATATATATATATATATATATATATATATATATATATATATATATATATATATATATATATATATATATATATATATATATGTATATATATATATATATATATATATATATATATATATATATATATATATATATATATATATATATATATATATATATATATATATATATATATATATATATATATATATATATATATATATATATATATATATATATATATATATATATATATATATATATATATATATATATATGTATATATATATATATATATATATATATATATATATATATATATATATATATATATATATATATATATATATATATATATATATATATATATATATATATATATATATTTATATATATATATATATATATATATATATATATATATATATATATATATATATATATATATATATATATATATATATATATATATATATAGGTATATATATATATATATGTATATATAAGATGATTATAAAGTAAATATATTAAATATATTATTTACTTTATAATCATCTTATTGATCAATTCTAAAAAGAATATATACACAAAACTATCAAATATTTCTATATATATATATATATATATATATATACAT